>JAUKNK010000150.1:1292500-1333020 GCA_030765055.1 Mantis religiosa
CGGACTGTACATACTCGACATTCTCAACCAAATAGAACATTTATTCATAGAAATTATTTTATACACTATATATTTATTTATCTATTTATTTACTTATCAATTCATCTATTTATTTATTCTATTTACATCCTCCAGCGTTAAGCCATATCGGACGATGAATATAATGGGTGCAGTGATGCTTAAATAAGCCAGTGTCCATAGAGCTTATAGTTAACTAGCATTTGTATTTGAGTATCAGAGAACCCCCAGGAAAAAATCTTTATTTAGATAACTCACCCTGGCCGAGATTCGAACTTGGGATCTCTTGAACATGAGACAGATACACCGCCATATACAGGCCTTATATTTATTAATTTTCTGATACAGCATTCATTCATATCAACTTCAGTTTGGTTTGGGACGTCTCTGTGTCAAATCTTTACACACGGAAATGAAATGCTGTTTTGGTTTCAGGGAGCCCAAAAACAAACATTTTCCTTGAAATCGCTCATCGAAATTTTAAATGCTCTTCTCTTCCCCTACTTTTTCTGGGTAGGTGGTAGAGAAAGTTAAAATGCCACCATCAAAATCAGGTATTGGCCTGACTGCCCGTGTTGGAGTTGGATGACCTCCTCTCCCTTTCTCATTTGCTATTGGCAACAAGCAAGCAGTATTTTAATCCATACGCAGTTAATGCAATCAGAAGAATTGAATTTAATGTACTGTGCGTAAGCGCTGTATATACTGAGTACTTTTGTCTAGATTTTTTAAAGTTTGTAAGCGATATTATATTAATTTAAGAAGTTTCATAAGAAGTATAAGATATTTTGAATTTCAAGCCTTACTTTTATGAATGATAACAAAAATAAAACTTCATTTTAACGTGTTTATGTAATGCATACCTTACCTTTTAATAAATAGCTTTGAAAACCCCTAAATGCTTAAGAATATGTAATACGCTATTGCTCCGATGGAAAGGTACGTACGTAACCTCAAAGTGCCACTCTAAAACCCAAACTTCTAGATGTGAAATGCAGCTTCTCCATTTCTGACTTAAAACTGTTGAAGTATTCATTTGAACATAAATCGAAACAGGTACACGACTCTGCACAAACATTTTTTTTTTTTTTTATTTCTGATGTCGAACGATCTCGACAGGATACGAGTAGGTGTGTCAAAATTGCGCAGACGTGACTACACTACAGGTAAATTTCAGAGTGGGGTTTAAACGCCCACTTCATTCTAATTCTAATTTGCTGCAGGAACAATTTTAGAGATTTAAATGAGTTTAAATTTCATAATTTAAAATTGAGAAACGGCATTACTTACAAAACTTTTTAACTATTTTGTAAGTAAAATTACCTGGCATTAAAAGAAGGAGAAGTTTTCCATTCATCCTTTTCTGCGAAGCATGCGCAGGCGCGGTGGTGAGATCCCTGCGTCCGCCGTCTCTAGACGCCGCGGGAAAGCGGTCTACCAGTTTGGGAGAACATCTCCCAGCGTATGTTTGACGTCTAGTCTGCAGCTGGCTGTTCTCCGCATCTCGACGTGTTTCTGCTACTGCTCCTGTGTTTGGTGTGACTATCACTTCCCCATATAGCACCTTATAATACCTGGCACCTGAAGTATCCCCTTGATGTTGTGAAGAAAGGTAAGCAGCCTTTGCGCATATACGTGTATTTTAATGTTTTAAGGAACATTATTGTCTTTCTTATTTATTTTTCTGGTTTTTACATATAATACTAGTGTTAGGATGTAGCATTACTTATATTTATGTTTGACAAATTTTGCGTGTGTAGCTTTTACACTTGGTAGGTAGACAGAATATTGTATTGCACGTTCAATATCGAGATATTGTAGGGAAAGAAACTTTCAGATTCTCTGAGCTCCGAAACAGTTTGAGAAAAACACTCGTGTTGGTAGGTATGAGATAGATTGAAAGTCATATAAAAGACTTCTGTTTTTCTAGTTATGTGCAGCTTTTTACACGTATGTTCATATTAGAACAGTTGTTTTTCGGTAATCAGGTTCACCGTTTACTATTTTGTGCCTTTGAGGTTTTTTTTTTCAAAAATTAAATTTACAAAAACATTTGAAAACTCACTAATAACTTTCAGACTCTAGGTTGAATACGAAATAATCTTTATCACAGAAAAATTCTTAATCTCCAGATGAGAACAAAAAAGCGGGAACTTTAGATTTCGAAGTTACCATTCTTAGCAACATTAAAATATTTTAACAGTGGTTTAGTGATTTAAACGCACTAAGATCATGGGCTGTAAACTATCTTATAACTTAAATTCTCTAATCACTAAATGTTACAATATCTATAACAAATCTTAGCCTCTGTAGCTAAGTGGTTAGTAATCAAAGTTGTCAACCTAGATGTTCCGAATTCATTTGCTAGGTAGAATGGTCAATCTTTGTCTAATAAGAATCATTCCTTTTCTCCAAAATGCCTGCAAATATTTATTATGGGAGTGATAACAGCAAAACGTATTTAAAAATCAAGTTAAAGATTATTCGTTATACTTCAACGAATAATAACAGAATCAGGTGTTTTCAAGAAAAAGCTCCTGATGTGGCCTAAAAGATAATTTGACCCACATAATTTATGACGATTTAAATTTAACAAGTTTTCTCTACCAGGTCTTCAACTGGTTCTTAAAAAACCGCACTCTTCTATTTTATATTAATTGATATTTTATTACATATTTCGTTGTTTAAGGGAAATAATGAAAGCTAAGCTATAGTAAAATCGTTTAAGAGCTCGTTTATCTTTGATGACTTTCGCATTTTTTTTCTCTTTACATGACCAGGAGGGGGAAAATTACAACGCTTTTGTGTTTAAGAAAAGCGAAACTTCACAATACACGAGCATGTAACAAACTGTGTGTTTTAAGAATATCTTTGTTTATGCGTAGCAATAGTTTGTCTATCTCTTAAAGTTTACTAGTTATGCAAAATTCATTCAGAATGAAGAGAACTTCAGAAGCTTTTCCCAGAAAACTCAAGTTACGTATTTCATTTGTCAACAAAGTATTTTAACGTAAGATAACTAAGCAAATTCGTTTGTAATTTGTTTTAAAGAACAGTATCGAAATCTTTTTCATGTAGATAGATTTTGTTGAAAATATTAGTTTCGCAATCTTAGTGGATGATGAACTGAAATAACAAGTTTAGCCTTTACCAAACTTTTCGTTATTGTTACGTTGTTCACACACATACCAGTTGTATATCAACACAAGTAAACCGTTTTCTAAAGTGCCTCTTTCTCAATTCAGGATTCGGAACATGTGTATTTCAGTTGAAATTTCGGCACTGAATTTTGGGTGAAATACAATACTTGCTGTAGTTATTATAACTAAGCAATACAGAAGTTAGTGAGTGTAGTTACAAAGGATGTATATCAGAGTACAAACAAATTGTGCCTGCGTACCTGCTAATTTGGCTTTGGTTTTTCGTTTATAGTACTATACATATAAAACAGTTGTTATTATTCTACAGAAAGCACTCATATTGACTGTCTTTACCGTCATTTGCAATTTTTGGAAGAAAAAGAAAATTTTCGAAATCTTTTTCATGTGAAGGATAGTGTTATGTTGGTAAGCTCTTCGTTTCACGTTCTTAGTGGCTCATGAATTTAGTAGTTACCCAACTTTGCGTTTCTGTCCCGTTATTCCTACACACACACACACACACACACATACACACACCAGTTGCATATCACATATAATTACATCTTTTTGAATTCAGGAATCGCACTGAATTTCGGTATCAAACTTTGGGTGGAATACAGTACTATAACTAAGGGCTATAGAAACTAGAGAGTGTAATTACAAGGAATGTATGTCAGAGTATGAAAATGTCTTAAAATATGAGCGTACTTGCAAAGGTAGCTTGGATTTTCGTTTAGAATGGTATGCATATACATAGAAATTAGTCGTGGTTACTCTACATGAAGCGCTCATGAAGGCTATCTACCGTCGAGTGGCCAGATACCTTATCGCTCAACCCAGACATCCTGGGTTTTATTCCCGGGAGAGGTGAAATATTCTCCTTTAACAGAGTCATTCCCTACCAAACAAATTCTAAAGTATAAATGTGAAACTGAATAACTATTATATTGTACGGGTGAGTGTTAAAAGAGATAAAAGAAAGGCAAAGAACACCAACATTTCATGCCAAACAATATACATAGATGATCCCGATCTATCGACTAAAGGAACAGCAGACTCAGTGAAACAAAGGAATTCGGATCTGCTTATAAGGTAATGATAAATATTTGTATGTAATATTAGCTTTTACGAGTGTCTGAGTATAAACAGCGTAATTCAAAATACGAAGTGCTGGGTTATACCATTTAAGGGAATTTAGTAATGATAGTAACTATGAGGATTTAATGACAACTGCATAGATCCTTTGTACAATCCCTATAGTGCATATTCGTATGATCATGCAGGTTCCTTGTAGCTTATTAACTCCATCACGCGCAAATAATTTTTACCGTCGTGCCATTCGCGTTTACGACGTAAAACTTAAGTAGATGGCAATTCCCAAACACAACCGTATACCAGAGAAATCGTAATATTTAACCAAACTTACAGAACTTATTAAGGTATGCAGTTTGTTACAAACACGTTTAAGCATTATCCGTTAAAGAAATATTAGATATTTATGTCCAAGGTATCGCCTGGTGGACCATAGATTTGCATCGCCCCCTTTTCTTCTCTCATCACAAAACATGACTGTCGGTTTAGCATAGAACTATAGAGTTTTTTTCAAGTCCATGTGGCGAAATTTGATATCACACCTTTGCAATTACTTTCATTGTGATTAACGACATCTGAATGGAAGAATCGCATTATAGTAAACAATAAGGGGGTAGTATGTTGAGATTGTACCAGATATACGCATTTAAAGGTTCCCTGAAGCGAAACATAGTCTAAATTGGAATGTTTGTGTACGAAAAACATATTTGAGGTAAGAAAAATACCAAATAACGATGAGTCAGACGATACATTTCCGAATGGTACTTCAGATTCTTTTATTAAAGTATTAAACACCTAAGAAAAGAAAAAAATTCTATATCTATGAAAAGGCTATAAGGTTCACTTCGATCTAAATCAATTTTATATATTAAATTAACAGGGAGGGACAAAATAACACGAAAACTATACAGTTGTAAGTTACGTCAAACAAATTCCAACTAGCATTATCTGTTTATGAAACGTTTTATATCTGCTGTTTTCCAAATTAAAGTGTCATTCGGAATGTGTCTTATAAATAATTCACATTTTATCCGCGTTTGTTCATTAGTAAAACAATTTATTTATTATATACAAGCTATAATGTTTGGTATTACATGACATGCACTGCTTAACTAGAACTTATATGAAGATATGTGAGTACTGTTGACAACATAAATCACACCTTACGCTTATACACAACATAATATTTTACTGTAAGCAAAACTATAACCATACTTATACTTATATTCAAAACTTTACCTTATTTTTATAATGCTGGTCAGGTAGTAAATCAAAGTATGAATACGTTAGCTACTCATGCCTTTTTCAATCAATTATCGTTTCTCTTCATAAAGCACCGACAAAATATTATAACGAAAGTATAAAGTAAAAAGCAGTAGTGTTACATCAATTTTACATGCTTTTTTCTATCCACTTTCGTTTATTTTAATATAGCGTCGACAAACTACTATTACGAAAGCATATAGGAAAAACGCAGTAGTGTTATTTCAATTTTACATGCTTTTTTCTATCCACTTTCGTTTGTTTTAACATATCGTCGACAAACTACTATTACAAAAGCATATAGGAAAAACGCAGTAGTGTTATTTCAATTTTACATGCTTTTCTCTATCCACTTTCGTTTATTTTAATATATCGTCGACAAACTACTATTACGAAAGCATACACGAAATAAGCAGTAGTGCTACATCAATTTTACATGCTTTTTCCATCCACTTTCCTTTATTTTAATACAGCATCGACAAATTACTATTACGAAAGCACATTGGAATAAGCAGTAGTGTTACATCAATTTTACATGCTTTTTTCTATCCACTTTCGTTTATTTCAATATAGCATCGACAAACTATTATTACGAAAGCACATTGGAAAAAAGCAGTAGTGTTACATAAATATTACATGCTTTTTTCTATCCATTTTCGTTTATTTCATTATAGCATCGACAAACTATTATTACGAAAGCACATTGGAAAAAAGCAATAGTGTTACATCAATTTTACATGCTTTTTTCTATCCACTTGCGTTTATTTCAATATAGCATCGACAAACTATTATTACGAAAGCACATTGGAAAAAAGCAGTAGTGTTACATTAATTTTACATGTTTTTTTCTATCCACTTTCGTTTATTTCAATATAGCATCGACAAACTATTATTACGAAATCATATAGTAAAAAAGCAGTAGTGTTACATCAATTTTACATGCTTTTTTCTATTCACTTTCGTTTATTTTAATATAGCGTCGACAAACTACTATTACGAAAGCATATAGGAAAAACGCAGTAGTGTTATTTCAATTTTACATGCTTTTTTCTATCCACTTTCGTTTATTTTAACATATCGTCGACAAACTACTATTACGAAAGCATATAGGAAAAACGCAGTAGTGTTATTTCAATTTTACATGCTTTTCTCTATCCACTTTCGTTTATTTTAATATATCGTCGACAAACTACTATTACGAAAGCATACACGAAATAAGCAGTAGTGCTACATCAATTTTACATGCTTTTTCCATCCACTTTCGTTTATTTTAATACAGCATCGACAAATTACTATTACGAAAGCACATTGGAAAAAGCAGTAGTGTTACATCAATTTTACATGCTTTTTTCTATCCACTTTCGTTTATTTCAATATAGCATCGACAAACTATTATTACGAAAGCACATTGGAAAAAAGCAGTAGTGTTACATAAATATTACATGCTTTTTTCTATCCACTTTCGTTTATTTCAATATAGCATCGACAAACTATTATTACGAAAGCACATTGGAAAAACGCAGTAGTGTTACATTAATTTTACATGCTTTTTTCTATCCACTTGCGTTTATTTCAATATAGCATCGACAAACTATTATTACGAAAGCACATTGGAAAAAAGCAATACTGTTACATCAATTTTACATGCTTTTTTCTATCCACTTTCGTTTATTTCAATATAGCATCGACAAACTATTATTACGAAAGCACATTGGAAAAAAGCAGTAGTGTTACATTAATTTTACATGCTTTTTTCTATCCACTTTCGTTTATTTCAATATAGCATCGACAAACTATTATTACGAAATCATATAGTAAAAAAGCAGTAGGTTACATCAATTTTACATGCTTTTTTCTATCCACTTTCGTTTATTTTAATACAGCATCGACAAATTACTATTACGAAAGCAATTTGGAAAAAGGCAGTAGTGTTACATCAATTTTACATGCTTTTTTCAATACACTTTCGTTTATTTTAGTACAGCATCGACAAATTACTATTAGGAAAGCACATTGGAAAAAGCAGTAGTGTTACATCAATTTTACATGCTTTTTTCAACACACTTTCGTTTATTTTAATACAGCATCGACAAATTACTATTACGAAAGCACATCGGAAAAAGCAGTAGTGTTACATCAATTTTACATGCTCATTTCCACCCATTTCGTTTATTTTAATACAGCATCGACAAATTACTATTACGAAAGCACATTGGAAAAAAGCAGTAGTGTTACATCAATTTTACATGCTTTTTTCCGTCCAATTTCGTTTATTTTAATATAGCATCGACAAAATACTATTACGAAAGCATACAGGAAATAAGCAGTAGTGTTACATCAATTTTACATGCTTTTTCCATCCACTTTCGTTTATTTTAATACAGCATCGACAAAATACTATTACGAAAGCATATTGGAAAAAACAGCAGTGTCTCACCAATTTTACATGCTTTTTTCTATCCACTTTCGTTTATTTTAATATATAGTCAACAAACTTCTATTCCGAAAGCATATAGGAAAATGCAGTAGTGACTCACCAATTTTACATGCTTTTTTCTGTCCACTTTCGTTTAATTTAATATATCGTGAACCTATTACGAAAGCATATAGGAAAAAAGCAGTAGTGTCTCACCAATTTTACATGCTTTTTTCTATCCACTTTCGTTTATTTTAATATAGCGTCCACAAACTATTATTACGAAACCATATAGGAAAAAAGCAGTAGTGTGTCATCAATTTTACATGCTTTTTTCTATCCACTTTCGTTTATTTTAATATAGCGTCGACAAACTACTATTACGAAAGCACATAGTAAAGAAGCAGTAGTGTTACATCAATTTTACATGCTTTTTTCTATCCACTTTCGTTTATTTTAATATAGCGTCGACAAACTACTATTACGAAAGCATATAGGAAAAACGCAGTAGTGATATTTCAATTTTACATGCCATTTTCTATCCACTTTCGTTTATTTTAATATATCGTCGACAAACTACCAATACGAAAGCATATAGGAAAAACGCAGTAGTGTTAATTCAATTTTACATGCTTTTCTCTATCCACTTTCGTTTATTTTAATATATCGTCGACAAACTACTATTACGAAAGCATATAGGAAAAGCGCAGTAGTGTTATTTCAATTTTACATGCTTTTCTCTATCCACTTTCGTTTATTTTAATATATCGTCGACAAACTACTATTACGAAAGCATACACGAAATAAGCAGTAGTGCTACATCAATTTTACATGCTTTTTCCATCCACTTTCGTTTATTTTAATACAGCATCGACAAAATACTACTACGAAAGCATATTGGAAAAAACAGTAGTTTCTCATCAATTTTACATGCCTTTTCTATGCACTTTCGATTATTTTAATACAGTATCGACAAAATACTATTACGAAAGCATATTGGAAAAAACAGCAGTGTCTCACCAATTTTACATGCTTTTTTCTATCCACTTTCGTTTATTTTAATATATCGTCAACAAACTTCTATTACGAAAGCATATAGGAAAAAGCAGTAGTGTCTCACCAATTTTACATGCTTTTTTCTGTCCACTTTCGTTTATTTTAATATATCGTCAACAAACTTCTATTACGAAAGCATATAGGAAAAAAGCAGTAGTGTCTCACCAATTTTACATGTTTTTTTCTATCCACTTTCGTTTATTTTAATATAGCGTCCACAAACTATTATTACGAAAGCATATAGGAAAAAAGCAGTAGTGTGTCATCAATTTTACATGCTTTTTTCTATCCACTTTCGTTTATTTTAATATAGCGTCGACAAACTACTATTACGAAAGCACATAGTAAAGAAGCAGTAGTGTTACATCAATTTTACATGCTTTTTTCTATCCACTTTCGTTTATTTTAATATAGCGTCGACAAACTACTATTACGAAAGCATATAGGAAAAACGCAGTAGTGTTATTTCAATTGTACATGCTTTTTTCTATCCACTTTCGTTTATTTTAATATATCGTCGACAAACTACCATTACGCAAGCATATAGGAAAAACGCAGTAGTGTTATTTCAATTTTACATGCTTTTCTCTATCCACTTTCGTTTATTTTAATATATCGTCGACAAACTACTATTACGAAAGCATATAGGAAAAGCGCAGTAGTGTTATTTCAATTTTACATGCTTTTCTCTATACACTTTCGTTTATTTTAATGTATCGTCGACAAACTACTATTACGAAAGCATACACGAAATAAGCAGTAGTGTTACATCAATTTTACATGCTTTTTCCATCCACTTTCGTTTATTTTAATACAGCATCGACAAACTACTATTACGAAAGCATATTGGAAAAAACAGTAGTTTCTCATCAATTTTACATGCCTTTTCTATGCACTTTCGATTATTTGAATACAGTATCGACAAAATACTATTACGAAAGCATATTGGAAATAACAGCAGCGTCTCACCAATTTTACATGCTTTTTTCTATCCACTTTCGTTTATTTTAATATATCGTCAACAAACTTCTATTACGAAAACATATAGGAAAAAGCAGTACTGTCTCACCAATTTTACATGCTTTTTTCTGTCCACTTTCGTTTATTTTAATATATGGTCAACAAAATTCTATTACGAAAGCACATAGGAAAAAAGCAGTAGTGTCTCATCAATTTCACATGCTTTTTTCTGTCCAATTTCGTTTATTTTAATACAGCATCGACAAACTAGTATTACGAAAGTATATAGTAAAAAAAGCAGTAGTGTCTCACCAATTTTACATGCTTTTTTCTATCCACTTTCGTTTATTTTAGTATAGCGTCCACAAACTATTATTACGAAAGCATACTGGAAAAAAGCAGTAGTGTGTCATCAATTTTACATGCTTTTTTCTATCCACTTTCGTTTATTTTAATATAGCGTCGACAAACTACTATTACGAAAGCACATATTAAAGGAGCAGTAGTGTTACATCAATTTTACATGCTTTTTTCTATCCACTTTCGTTTATTTTAATATAGCGTCGACAAACTACTATTACGAAAGCATATAGGAAAAACGCAGTAGTGTTATTTCAATTTTACATGCTTTTTTCTATCCACTTTCGTTTATTTTAATATATCGTCGACAAACTACTATTACGAAAGCATATAGGAAAAACGCAGTAGTGTTATTTCAATTTTACATGCTTTTCTCTATCCACTTTCGTTTATTTTAATATATCGTCGACAAACTACTATTACGAAAGCATATAGGAAAAGCGCAGTAGTGTTATTTCAATTTTACATGCTTTTCTCTATCCACTTTCGTTTATTTTAATATATCGTCGACAAACTACTATTACGAAAGCATACAGGAAATAAGCAGTAGTGTTACATCAATTTTACTAGCTTTTTCCATCCACTTTCGTTTATTTTAATACAGCATCGACAAACTACTATTACGAAAGCATATTGGAAAAAACAGTAGTTTCTCATCAATTTTACATGCCTTTTCTATGCACTTTCGATTATTTTAATACAGTATCGACAAAATACTATTACGAAAGCACATTGGAAAAAGCAGTAGTTTTACATCAATTTTACATGCTTTTTTCTATCCACTTTCGTTTATTTTAATATATCGACAACAAACTTCTATTACGAAAGCATATAGGAAAAAGCAGTAGTGTCTCACCAATTTTACATGCTTTTTTCTGTCCACTTTCATTTATTTTAATATGTCGTCAACAAACTTCTATTACGAAAGCATATAGGAAAAAAGCAGTAGTGTCTCATCAATTTTACATGCTTTTTTCTGTCCAATTTCGTTTATTTTAATAGAGCATCGACAAACTATTATTACGAAAGTATATAGTAAAAAAGAATTAGTGTCTCACCAATTTTACATGCTTTTTTCTATCCACTTTCGTTTATTTTAGTAGAGCGTCCACAAACTATTATTACGAAAGCATATTGGAAAAAAGCAGTAGTGTGTCATCAATTTTACATGCTTTTTTCTATCCACTTTCGTTTATTTTAATATAGCGTGGACAAACTACTATTACGAAAGCACATATTAAAGGAGCAGTAGTGTTACATCAATTTTACATGCTTTTTTCTATCCACTTTCGTTTATTTTAATATAGCGTCGACAAACTACTATTACGAAAGCATATAGGAAAAACGCAGTAGTGTTATTTCAATTTTACATGTTTTTTTCTATCCACTTTCGTTTATTTTAATATATCGTCGACAAACTACTATTACGAAAGCATATAGAAAAAAGCAGTAGTGGTTCATCAATTTTACATGTTTTTTTCTATCCACTTTCGTTTATTTTAATACAGCATCGACAAGCCATTATTAGGACGGTATATAGGAAAAAGCAGTAGTGTTACATTAATTTTACTTGTTTTTCCAAGGACTTTCGTTTATTTTAATATAGCGTTGACAAACTATTGCTACGAAGGTATGTAGTAAAAGAGCACTCTTACATCATTTTCATGTGCTCTTTTCTTTCCACTTCCTTTATTTTCATGCAGCTTCGGCGAGCTTTTTTAACTTAAGCATGTTGTTCTATATAGTTCACGTTAATCCAATATTGTCGTACCCGCGGATATACTTTAGGTACATATATGTCAGAAGGTAAAGGAAAAAGCTAAAGCGACAGTCAGATTTTTCGGGCTATTCGCTGTATGTTCCCTTAGAAATTCCTCACTCATTCCATAATATCGTAAGAAACAACAAAGAAATGACATAGTTATCAATTGTATGACTTGCAAATTTGTGGTCTCTAGAATTTTATTTTAAATATATTTTACATTTTAATAATTGTAAATTCTTGTGTAGTAACGTTTTTGTATATTGCTGATATCTTGCCGGTTAAAAATTATGCAACATTTATTCCCAATTAGAGCATTGCACATACGCAGAAAATACTACTTATACGTTTTATTTGTCCAGTATCTTAAATATATGATGTTTTAATCTAATCTTATAGTTCCATTTTCATGAGTATCTAATTTTTCAAAATGTTCTAAAATGTCAATTTATGGTGGGAATTTTTCAGTAGTCGCAAACTGAGAAGGTACTGTTTTTAAAATAACGCTTGGTATTTATCGGTTAGTTCTTTTCTCGTGTTATGGGTTCATACACACTTCTAACAATAAGCAGAGGAATCATGGTATTCCATCACAATATTGGATATCAGAGTTTCTCGAAAGTACATATCTTTAGAAAACGGTCCGTGTTTGTGCGTGTATGTGCATGCATATGCGTGTATGTGTATGCAAATGACAAAATTTAAGAACAGTGCATCGAATTAATACGGAGCTTGCTAATTAAAAATTATACAATATGTTGACCGAGGAACTATTTAAAATATATCTCCCTTAAGGTTCCAGAAGTTTCAAATCCTGTGAAATGACGCTAAATCGTGATGCTGGATTTCAGTTCAGCTCCTCTTGGAAACCGGCTTTAAAATGGAAATCCGTCGATTTAAGAAGCAAATATCAATACAGTTTGATAATCACGTAATTACGTTTCTTTGACACAATTTTCTATTCGCACGCCATCTCCTGGCCCGGCATGTAATTTACTGAAAACAGTCATTTGTTCAATAATACGAATTTTGATAGTGTTTTGTCTTTGTTTATATTTGTGTTATATCCAGTGTTTCATTTGTGGTATAACATTTTATAAACATCCTAATGATGGGAGAGATGTACACTCCAGAAACCTGGACTTCTAATCGTCTTTTCAGCTGGCTTGCTGCCCGAGAAAAATGTGAGCATCGTAAATAACATGATTGTAAAATAAAGTACTCAATTACAGTAAGACATACTTCATCCGCCCACATAAATTACTTAAATTATCGCATAAATAGAAAGGTTTGTCAAACTACTTTTCATTCCCTAGTCTCCTCAATCTCAGAATATAGTAAACTGGAGAAGTGGTTATGTTTTCTCAGTGAATCTAAAACCGTCTTGTCTTTTGGCTTTTAGCCGTTGGCCAGTATCCTCCAAGGTACATAAAGAGGATAGAAACAAGCAGCCAAGTACCTTTGTAACCAAGGGTTGCAATAGGGCTTTGCAGAAGTGTGTGAATTAATTGCCAACTTAAACCAAGTTTCGTCATCTCGCAATTTTCTTTGTGCACCCAACTGTACATTACAATAGAGAAGGTATGGCCCCATGGGACCACAAAGAGCATCTTTATAAGAAGGTTCATGCTTGTGTGAACAAGATAACTAAAAGACAAAAGTTTACAAAATACCAATTTTTGTACTTAGTTCAGTATTTTCCAAACATGCAACACCAAGATTTTCAAGAAAATACCAATTCAAAGAACTTCTTTTTACACGCATATTTTCGAAAATTTTGTTTTTCTTAAACTTTGTACTAATTATTTTGATTAAGGTGTGTTTAAAGTATTTATACAAAAATAGTGTTTATATTCTGAATATTATGGTTAGATCTTGGGAACTCCTTTAATTGAAAGGAATGTCGTAAAATCTTGTATAACTGTAAACAAAGAGTGGAAGAGGAACATATGACAATAACTGTATGCTCCTCTAAAACACACAACTTACTTTGAATATAACTTTTTTATGGCATGTCTGAAAGATATTTATTACTAATGTTTGTCACTGTTCAATGCTATGTCACTTTTTAAAGTTATGTCGATATGAATTGGTTTTTCACGGATAGATGATAAAAGAGTATGGAATTTTAAGGCCTGCATATAAAAAATTAACTATTTTTGTTCCTTTTATATATGCAATGTTTAATTGCAAATATTTATCTTGATTAAAATAGAAAGATAACATTTCATAAGAACAGTGTGTACACCCACTAAAGAAGGACAAGGGCTAGGGAATGTCATGAATTTAACACTTTTATATAACTCGAATATTATTTTATAGACGAGTATTGATATTTCAGTAATAAATATTTTACTGAAAAACAATAAGTATATAACTCGTTATACTTTTCTAAGGAACTATCACGTATTAAATATCTAAAATCTCAAATCCAAAACTATACGGAATATCAAGAAGCAGTAATTCACAGATCTGTGACTAACATAGGAAAAAAAATAAAACACAGACTTAAAAGTTACATTAAATTGAACTTTCATGAGATATATACTCATATTGATTTATACGTTGCATTTGACATTTAAATTACCAGAATAGCTAAAGTATAATTTTATACTAGAGAAATAATATCTAAGGATTTTTTCCATATTCACTACTCGAAAATGTACGCTTTCTTAAACTACAAGATTGTAGGTTGTATTAAATCTAAAACCATAGAAAGCTTTCAGAGTAACTTGTCCCTAATAAAGTGCATACGACTAAAATATCTAATATTGTCAACACATGAAGTAAAATACTAAAAGAGCTTACGTCAGTTTATCATTTGCTTAGAGAGAGGAAACTTTTAATTTATCTTTTATCCAGCGAAACAAAACAACGACGCCCCTAGCATTTCCCAACACACACTTACTGAACTTTCATATTCCACAAGTTCGCACGCTTGTTAGTTAATAACCAACTTCGCACATCATCTTTATCTTTAAACCGCTCTAAATACATTAGCTAGTCATTAAGAAGCTCCAGGGGATATGGTGGGAGTAGAGATTTTAAGGGGTAATGTGATAACACTTAAGATAGGGGAGCAGTATGTATGATAGCGTTATCGTGTTACAAAGTAATGCCTAAATTTCCGCAACTTCTTCACTGGAAATAATATTGCACTTGCATTTCGAGCCTTATACAGTGATCCGCCGGAACTTCTTTATTGTTGATATGCACAGGAACATTGTCATAGACATTTGTAATCTAAATATAGGTTACATGTATTTCATTTATGAGAGTCAATATGAGAGCACAAACAGTTTCAAATGAAAGAAACGCAGATTTTTCAGATTCAGTTTCTAAACTGAAGTTGCTCTTTAAGATTGGTTCATTTGTTTATCTCCAACACGGAATTTAAAATTAAATCTCATGACAAGTTTTAATTTTTAATACCTATAGCAACATTTCTTATTCGAATTTCTGTTGTTGATTAGTCTTTTAATCGCTTGCTGGGCAATTGAAGATACCTTCAGTGGAAAAAATCCTATTTGAGTTGGTACCGTAAACACATAGATGCTCTGCAAAGTTTCCAAACTAATAAAGATAAAAAAACGTATTTCTGATATTTTTTCAACATAGTCTCCTTGTAACTACACACTTCTCCCAGCGATGCTCCTATCTCTGTAACCCGTCCAAATAGTACTAGGCGTTTTCTGCGCAAAATAATTGTTCAGGAAGGTGATTGCCTCTTCTTTCGACGGAAATTTCTGTCCTCGGAGCGCAATTTTCAGATGAGGGAACATAAGTCGTTTGGGGCTAGATCTTGTGAGTAAGGCGGATGGTCAAGCAGTTAAAACCGTAATTCTTGGATTTTCGCCATTGCAACCGCGAAGGTGTGAAACGGGATTTCCTTTTTCTGCAAATGTGGTCATTTTTCCGCAATTTCTGCTTTCAGCTTGTCAAATAACTGTGCATAGTATGCTCCTATTATGGTTTATCCTTTTCGAAGATAATCAATTAAAATAACTCCATGACTATCATAGAAACAGTCGCCATCACTTTCACAGCCGAAAAAAACAGTTTTTGCTCTTTTGCAGCGGATTCCCCCTTTGCAGTCCCCTGTTTGGACTGTATTTTTGTTTCGGGCGTATAGTGGTGTATCCAAGTTTCTTCTACAGTAATTAATTGGCGCCATAACTCGGATTTATTGCGTCTAAACTACGCCAACAGAGTTTTGAAAATGTTCATTCGAACACATTTTTGGTATAACGTGAGCAAACGCGGCACACAACGCGCTGACAGCTTTCTCATGTCTAAATGTTGATTTAATATATGACAAATACATTGTTTTGAAATGCCCATAGCTTCTGCTATCCTCTCACTTTAATTCGGCGGTTGTCTAGCACCATTTCATAAACTTTTGCGATATTTCCGTCGGTAGTTGTAGTTTTTGGACGTCCCGAACGTTCATCTTCTCCCAAGCTCTTACGGCCACGTTTAAATTCAGCTTCCAAAAATTTCACTGTGGTAAATGATGGTGCAGAGTCCCCATACACAGAATGCAACTTTGGCTTGCGCAGGTACATTGCCTTTGTCCATTTTCTTAAAACACACACATCAACATACTCAAACAACTGCTACATAACAACTGAGCGTCTAAAATGGCTGAGACTTTGGGAATAACTGTCAACAGATTAATCGACGATATTCACTAGCTTTCATTTACGATTGCTGCCATCTTCATATTGAGTTCGGAAACTTTTCAGACCACCTTCGTAACTATTTCACTACAAAAATAGCGACATCCAATTATATGATGTGTAAATTAACATTAAATATCTTATATGCTACACACATAGGGTCTACTCACTGTCGTATAAACTGTTTTAATTGTACATTTTCGTGTCTGTAAAATGGGATTGAAGAAAAACAGACTTAAGCGATGGACAATATTTTAAGAGTGGGCCGCTATGTATTGACTAAAATGCCATTCTATTTTCAACCTCGACAAAAGAAAGGACCAATAAAATCGAATAACTTGCTATTTAAGGGAAGTATAACTGTTTTAAAACGCAAAACTATAGCAAGGAATGTATGGCCAATGGTCAACTCTAAATAGATATAAATTGTGTGTTTGAACGAACTCTGCCTTTCTACTACTATAAGTTTTTTCCCCTATCTGTTACAGCTTACAAGTTATACAACTGTCATTGAGAATGAAGACAATGAATAGGATATTCCCAAAAATTGCAGGGTAACGATTGCTTAATCACGTCATAATTTAATCAAAATTGTTAGTCCTTTTTGAGAAAATCAAATTTTTCGAAACATGGTGACTTCGTTGGTATTCGCGGAACTTAGGAACCAAGCTTAGTATTTAACTGCCTTTCGATTTTAAGCTATGTTGTACTCCCTCTTAATTTTTCCGTCACGCAAAGTCATACCCTTTTATAAGAACGTGATTTTTAATTCAGAGAGAGCCTCAAATTTCTATTACCAGTGAAATATTGGTACCGAAATTTTGGATCGAGTACAATATTTCCTCTATTGTAACTGGGTATTTCAGAAAGGAAAGGCACAAGAAAGGCACAGCCATACGCCACGAAACTTTAAAACTTACATCAAAGATGAAAAGGAAACGGTATGATGGAACGGAAATCATTCCCTACAGGACAGGGAAAACCGGGAAAAACCCAACTGGTTGACCACAGTGGTCATTGGGAATCGAACGCGAAGCTTCAAAGTTACCGCGAAGTCATCTTGATGGTATATACTCAGTCCAGTAGCCCACGATAAAACATACGAATATAACTTGTTGCATTTTAGTTAGATTTTAATTTTAACAAAACCTACACTTCTCTGCAATAAGCGATTACTCCTCTATTGTAATATCCTAGTTATGAAAAGAACTTCAAAGGCTTTTTGTGGGAATGGATCCAAGAATGCATTTTATTAATTTTTAATATATGAAATTGTACATCTCGTCAGATAACCATTAATTCAACATCAATAGAGCACTATAAATAAGAAAAATATTGAAAACGCTTTCATTTTAACTGTTGTGTGGATCTGAGAAAAACGTTGGTAATTTGCTTTGTTTTGCATACATAAACGCTATCTTGATTTAAATATAAAATTGTGCGTTTTTCAGAGCTTTTCGTTTATGGAGCTAGCTGTTGAAAGACAATCATTGTAATGTTTTAACAAAGTTACTCTTCATAAAATAAAGTCCAAATTTCTACAGAGAACCTGTAATAATATATCGGTTCAGGAAGGTGGTGAAATTGAAATCACGGCGGAATATGCCACAAATTCATATTCATTAACATCTAAGATCTAAATATTCGGTTTTTGAATAGGTATAATACTACCTTTGCTTAAACAATTTATAGCTATTTTATTTGTATTTTATTTAAATATAAACAAACGTTCCAAATGGTACGTTGGACACATGTGTATGCTGTTAGAATCAAATGAAATTTGTTTTCTTACAGAACAAAGCATATAATTTCCATCATCATCACCATCATACAGAAGCTAAGCCTTTTGAGACTTCTTTGTACCTCTTTTTTCAGTCAAAATGTTAAATTCATCTGTTCAACATTCCCTTCGCATTTCCGCTTTATAATCAGTGTAAACCTAGTATACGATGTTCTTTTTTACTTTGGACATGCTCTTTCAATTGTTTGTAAATTTATTTCATGAGTTGGCCCACAAGTTCTAAAGTTTCTTTTAAGTTATAGTTTTGCGGGAAAATGAAGTATTTTGGCAATGCGTTTTATGTTATCTGACAGAAAATTATGAGGTCTACAGAATAATGAGTTTAAATTTTGTATGCCTATATACTGTTTGCACTTTCAGGTCAATAAAAATGGAGAGTCAAATGGACAACATTATATTTTGCACGAAAGTAGTGTCCCTTCAGATAAATAAATAAAAGATAAAAGGCCAAACCACTATTTTATTGAAAAACTTAAAATTGTTTAAGTATTTTTAATATCTTCATACCTTTACCCAACAACTACTTGTAAAGTTTTACTTTAATAATGGAAGTTAACCTTCTAAAGTAACATTTTATTATTAAGGATGGATAACGTTTCACTTTATCCACTGTATGGATAAAATACAATCAATAGGCTTACATTTTCCCGTAAATTGTTATTCAAACTATTACAACATTTAAAATATTTCCATAAAAATGAGGAGCCAACATAGATTCTCTAATATTACGTATTAGCCTACGATGTTTGTGACACATATCCAGCTAGCCTTGGTCTAAATAGCCCTATATTTTAGAAAATGATATTACAAATAATTTTCCTATTTTATTATAATTTAATTAAGAAAGTGGTAAGCCTATTTAAGTTGAGGGTTAATTGTTGGATAAAATATGGCATGGTATTAGTGAATCAAGACTTATACACTCCCAGAAATTAACACGCTACTCTACTTCGTCTCGCGTGTCGAAACTTCCATTCCTGGATAAAAACACGTCTTGATTCCACTAGTACTATAAATAACTACTATCTGTCTAAGAGTGCATGGCTGGCCATATGTCTTAAAGATCAATAGCATGAACGGGAAGTGGATCATAAAACACCAGCATCGAAAAAAAAGTATTTACGTAGAACTTTGCAACTTACCAATTGTGAGTGTTATAGGACTTAACATGTCTATCTGAAATTCTCGCAGGTTTGAAATACCAATGCAAATATATAAAATAAAATAAAAATCAAATCTGAAAAGATACTAATCTCCACAATAATTATTTCAGTACCTACCGGAATTAAAATTTTTATTTGACTTGCAAGAATATTTGGGTAAAAAATAGTATATGGTCCAGCAACTCTGTGAGCTTTATGATTGATCCTCCTTTTTACGGTTGCAAGATTAACTGGTGTAAATCTAGCTAATTCCGACAATGATATCATTTTACATGACAGTAAGTGTACTGCCTTGCGATCAAGGTGTGATAAAAATAACGATTCTTAAATAATCTTTAGTTATTCATCATAAACATTCTTCCCATCTAAGTGACTCCTCTCACATACGAGGTGCGTTCAAGTTATAACATCTATTTTTTTAGGACTGGGGTCAGATAGGAGCTTCCGTTTTTTCTAAATACACGTGGACTCTTTGTGAATGCGTGACAGAGATGGCAGCACTGTGAATAGCACAGAGCTCTAGTGGAGCGGCGAGAGTAACGACTGTTTTTGATACTTAAAATGGCGACATTTTCATTGCAAGAACAGTGTTTAATCATTCGTTTTCTCCATTTTGGTTGTGTGACACCTATTGAAATTCATCGCCAGTTGAGCGAGGCATGTGGTGATGGTACAATGGATGTGTCTAATGTGCGTTCTTGGATGCAATAGTCCAATGAAGGCAGAACATCATGTGACAACAAATCAAGACAGTTGCAGATATCACCTCCAAAATTGGCATTTCCGTGGGATCTGTGCACACAATCCTGCATGAAAATCTGAAAATGCTCAATCGGCGATCCTCCAAAACATTGGATCATGTCGTCAGACCGGCTGGTGCAGGCAGTGACTGTCTTGGTATGTTTTTACACGATCTTCTGTCTTCATTGAACTTTCGCAGCCAGGAAAGCACATTAGAAATATTCATGGTACCATCACCACATGCCTCACTCAACTGGCGATGAATTTCAGTAGGTTTCATACCCCGAAAATGGAGAAAACGAATGATTACACGCTGTTATTGTAATGAAAATGTCGCCCTTTCAAGTATAAAAAACAGTAATAACTCTCGTTACTGTCACTAGAGTTCTATGCACTATACAGTGCTGCCATCTCTGTCACGCGTTCACGTGTATTTAAAAAAACCAGAAATTCCTATTTGGTTCCAGTCCTGAAAAATATAGGTGTTATAACTTGAACGCACCTCGTATAATACACCTAAACTATAGCTTTTTTGAATCTTGGAAGCAATTTTGAAACTCACCTTTCGTTGTGGTAATCAGCTCCTTCAGTGATTCTGCTTCTGTTGCATCAGTGATGGCAAAACGATGTGCTTTCTGTTTCTCTCAGCCTTGGCAACAGAAAAAAGTTGCAGTGGGCCATCACTAGCAAATACAATGGTTGAGGCAGCATAAACGTTTTTCTTTTTTGAAAAAAAAAACCGAACAAGCACTGAGCTGTGAGCGGGAGCATAATCGTGATGCAATTTCCTAGAGTAGTTTTGCCACAATTCCGGTCAACCTCTCTGATGGCGTTTCGGTGCTAATCCAAGAACCAGTTTCTTTACTTCTTCCACATTCTCGTCAGCAATTGATGTACGAGGGTGTCCAGAGTGGTCGTTGACTTCAACGTCTTCTGGACTCTGAAACATTTCTATCACTCCTAAACTCAAAACAGATTCGCAGAAACTACAGTCAACCTTTCAAATGCGGTACTGCACATTATTTCATAATAAAATTAATGGAAATTAAGCACTGAATATCTGGTATAAACCCCCGACTGTCAACAAGCTAATATTGAAAACAGCTAAAAACGCAAACATATACCAGGAACATGCGTACCAAAGATAAAATGTAAAATAAATGCGTAGGCGGGACTTGAGGCACGGATCTCCCGGTCTATGTCCGGTTGCTCTTAAGTTACATGGCGACATGCCAGCACGATATTAGATGCTCCTACTGACTCGCATTTTTTCCGGTAGTGTGGAAGAACAATTAATTTCCATCAATTAATCTAATAGTGGTTAAGGTATGAAGCCTCGGACTTAAATATTTACAGCATAGCAAGTCGCCACAAAAGAGAATGGGTCTCATTGTTTACGAGATCTCTTAGTGGTTCACCGGGAGAAATACTAGTTGTAAAATGTAATGTCATGCTGGAATTCTACTCAACAGCTGCCTCGGTAGGTAGCGTGGATGGTAGGTAGGATGGTAGCGTGTTGGCCTCACGTTCAATGGTTGTTAGTTCAAATTTCGGTCAGGGCGAGTTACCTAGATGAGGTATTTTCCTAAGTTTTCCCCTTATCTTGAGAATACGAATATCGGGTAACTTTAAGCTTCATGGTCCCCGGGCTAATTTGAGCATAATTTCTCCCATTTCATTCATCGTCCGATATAACTTAACGTTGAAGGACGTAAATAAAAAATGATAGCTCAAAAGTTAACAGATGGAGACCGATTAATCCGGGGTTAAAATCCTGGCTCCTTCAGTCTTATTCTACGTATCCAAACCTTGCCTCATACACACGGCTAATGAGGAAGAACAATTAATCACCCAAAAATCGGATTATAAACCGGCCAAATTAAAAACTAATTTTTTAATCACACCTTGTAAGTGATAGCATGTCTGTTATATAGAATTTCTGGTACTATTAAATACGTAACAAATTTTCATGACATTGAAAACATTAATGGCGAATATTTACTTATGTGTTAAATACGCAATAATTTGGTTCAAAATTATTTCGGAATATTAAATATTGCTTCAATCTTTTTATCTCACCGCCTAGCACATCTGCGCCTTACAGTTGATTCAACTTAGTAAACCAGCAAGGAAGAGTCTCTGAAAATTGTAAAGTCTATGGTTGGAGCAGGAAAGGATAAAGAAAAAGTTTGTCTTTTAAAATTCTACATTTAAGCAGTAGTTGCTGAAGATCCGTTCCATTAATGTTTACCTCCTTTGGCTAAATTTCTATGCCTTTCCTTAGTTTATTAGCAAACATAATTAGATATTTACTTGCATGTTTGCTTATAGAATTTCAATCTATTACTTGTCCTACCATAAAATGGCGCAGAACAATCTCAAGATTAGTAAAATTTGTGATATGTGAGTAACACACACAAGACCAATTCATCAAGCCCAATTAGCTAAAATGAAATTTAATAATAGCTACAATCGAGTAACCTGGGAATAAGGCAAGTTTGTATTTACCTCAGGTAATAAGGTAAAATCGTTAGCATAATATTGCAAAATATTGGATCATACGTGACCATATATGATCATACGTTCAATATTAAACCAATTCACAGCTCTTTCTCAGTTTGAAGCAATCATGGTGGACTGTCAATGAACTCTTGTCAATAAGAGATTGTCGCAGATAATTCGTATTTTCTTTCATATTTGTAAAGCTAAATCAGCACGTAAACGTTTTTAAACGGCGCATAAGGAAATGATATATTGTGATACTATTATGCAATGAAGTCAATTAAGTAATATATAGATTGAAAGAAATCAAACTTTCAAGATTTTCAAAGTTAATATGTTTATGACAAAACATGTTTATGAATTTTTACTTTAGCTTCTTTTGAAACTTAAAACGTGGTTGATTCAGCGACCTAATATTATATAGCTCCAAATGAGAGTGGAAGTCACCATTAGATAGAAGTCATAAAAAAACTATTCATTCATACTGTTACGTGGTGAAAACCACATGTCTATTTTTTCTATTGCTGGTCTGTGGTTGTTCAATTGCGTGTACATTACTAGCAAGGTACCTGAGGACCACATTGAGGGCACTCTTCAGTGCACAGACAAGTGGATGAAATCGTGCCCGTATATCTCGCCGCAATTATGTTGATACCTCAATTTGGATGTATTTGATTTTCAATTATATTAGGTACTTGCCAACCATTTTACGTCGGTTGTAGCACTAATAATTCAGGGGAATAATTCACGATTTATTACTTTTAATCATCTAGAATATTTTTTAAATAAATCGAAAGAAAGGAATAAGCAAGAGCTTTCGAAATTCCATTAAAGTACTCTAGAACAAACTTTGCTCTATAATATACAGTTCAGAGTATTCGGTGCCTTTTGGATGAAAAATAGACATATTTTAGGGGGATGAATTTGAATGTTGTGCCCTAGAAGTTAAAAAGAAACTTTGCTAATAGTTACAGAATTTCTTAGAAACTCAAGTGTGTGCAAGTAGTTTTACAATCAAGAATATTCCACGTACAATCTCGCAATATGGGCTGAACGTTTAAAATGACATAGCTAAGCTTCTGAGTGGTTGAAATTTGGTTTGGGTCAGAGGTCACTGACATTGCTAACTGTGGAGTAATTCCTTCGGTTCTTAGCTTGAAGTAGCTGTCAGTCCATTTCTCAGTGCAAAGGAGGATTTGGAGGCTTCCGTCAACATGCATTTGTCAGAACGTTACTTTCAGAATGTGCTCCACCACAACACGCACGTTTGGCCTAAAGAGTGATAATATAATGAAAGCCTCTGTGTAATTTTGCTAATTAAACACCGTTAAACATGGGGTTATATACAGTCCTCAAAGCATGTTAGAAATGCACACCTGCACTGAGCCAATGTTGTTTAAAATATTCTGTCCCTTAATACACGGTGGAAGCTTTAAAGTTATTGATCCTTAAACAATGAAAGGAAATGATGAAACTTGACACAGAGATTCCATCATAAAACCAAAACTAATTAGATTATGAGTACAATATTTGGCAGTTTGTTTCCATTATTTTAATTGAGTTTTTGTTTACGGACGCTCTTTAACTGCTGTGGCTCTTACTGTCCCATTCTATATCGAGCATGAAAGACCATTTAATTTTGCTCAGGCTTGAGGTTGTTTTAGATTCCGTAAATCTTATTAAGAGATTTTACGTCCATTGCGTTGCACCGAGTTTGAACACATAACCTCCTGAACTAGAGACCAGCACGTTACCCCCTAGACCACGGAGGTCTACCTCATTCTGACAGTAGGGTATCGAGTTCGACAGTGAATGAAGTATGCATCAGAAGTATGTATGCGAGACAAAGTCTTAGGTCTGAGCAGAGGAAGCACTTAGTGTGCACGTTGTTTACACTTTAGCTTATCTAACCTGATTTAAGCCATTGAGGATGTGACAGGAAGAGGCATACAGAAAAGACTGCTGAAAAAGAGATTTCATTCAACTGAGATATCAGGAGCACTTGAAAACATAGTGCAGTAAAATATATATGGTTCTAAAACATGAGTACATGTTCTTTTAAAAGAATAATTCATCCATCATTAATATCTGATTTCACAGACATCCTTTTCATAGCTGAAGTCACCCTCAGTGGCTTACGGTATACGATGGCACGTTGAACTGCTGTTTATCTAAGTTTATCAAAAACAATTCGACGGAAAGGCATGAATACTGGCATTTTTCAGTTATTTGCTTTTAGATCTCATTCACTCATCTATATTTGTAAACTTTGCTGTCCTCTTTGTGATGATTTCTGCTGGATGTCAGTTGCTTCTCACGCGCTGCGGCAGTCGTCTGACGTATTCATATCCTATGCAACTTCTCCCAATTTAAGGAAAAGGGTCAAAGATAAAGGGTTCCCGCCTCGGTGGCGTAGATGCTAGTGTGTCTGCCTTACGTTCAAGAGGTCCCGAGTTCGAATCTCGGTCAGAGTAAGTTACCTGAATAAGGGGTTTTCCGGGGTTCTCCCTTATCCTGATGTACCCATGGACCCTGGACCCATTTGAGCATTATTTCACCCATTTCATTCATCGTCCGATATGACTTAACGTTGGAGGACTTTAATTTAAAAAAATAAAAGAATAAAGGGCAGAGAACCCAGAGTGTAGGAGAAATATTGCGGACTGCAGTCTCCACACCTAGTATCGACCCCAGGTGGAACGGATGAAGCGAGGGAATCGTAGGAGGCTAGAGAGCCTCAGACAGACAGGCCACAAAGACGCCCGGAAGTCCCTCACAAGTGCTGAGAGTTCATTCCGGCGCCAGGGCACCGCTCAGCTACTAATACGTGAGGACAGCAACCAAATAATATCACACAGAGCGTAGAACAGCGTTTAAAATGCGCAAGCTTCCGTGCCAACTGCCCGGCACTACCCTACACCATGAGACTAAAATATACCCGAATGCTGATAAGGAAATGCAATGAAGAGAAATACAAAGGAAGTGGAGGTATGAATGTAAATACTCCGGCATTCCTCTGAGTGATAAAGGAAAGGCACACATTCTTTTAGAGTTCGTGGTCGAAGGTAACGAATCTGTAACCTTTCGAATGCAAGTCTCACAAGTTACGTGGCGCCACTTTGCTCGGTCCGATTTAGGAAAAGCCCCTAGTAAACAGTTTACGTGACGCTCTGCCATCTAATTGACTCGGTACCTTAGTACAATTGCTGTTACGTACTGAAAACCTCAACCCGCCTAACACTGAGCAAGCGTGAGTAAGGTCACGTGCCATTCACACAATGGTGAGTTGTACTCCGGCGTTGGCATGCGCATTACATCATGGAAATTGTAATTCTATGCAAATGTCAATAACTTATGTAGCGCAAAAGATGTAGAGGGAAATTCATTCAGCACGCTTTAAAATGTTTAAAGGCGCATCTAGAACGAGTCCTGCGCACGAACTAACTTTTGTGACCTAATGTTCAGTGAGAAACAAGTTGAAATCTCTCAGTCAGTACCTCACATAGGCTATAAATATTTAGACTGATCCTTGTATTGTCTTTTCTTTAAGGATACGTATCACTGAAATGTGAAATCATAAACCAACAACGCTAGCTTTTTAAGATTTATACAATAGATGTAGCATAGTGCAAGTATGATATAACCCAAACTTTATCAATTTCACTTTGATAGTGTGAAATTTATGCCGAAATGTATTTAGTTTTTGTTACGTCACCAAAAAGTCCCTTGCGACAAAATAATTTAACTTTTGGCCTAATATTTCAATAACACGTTCCCAATACATTCACTTTTTGAAATTAGCCTAGTTTTCTCTCTTTCTGAGTAACTTCAGGCTCCAGAAATTTTTAAAGCCATGAATATCGTTTTTAGCCGAAAAATTTGAAAATTTTGTATTTCAAAGTAAAGAAAGTGTGCTTAAATAATCTCACAATAAAACCCAGGGCAAATTCTATTTACTGTGTCTCTGTGAACATGTGTAGCAAGTTTTATTAGTCTAACACCAAAACTATAACGAAAGGAGCATTGTAAATGAAGGAAAACGCTGAAAATGTTAACAGTCGAAAAATAATTTAAAAAACTTAGAATTCGTATGTAACACTGGTATTTGAGTATTTTTTCAAACTCGATTACAGCACTTGAAAGGTTCACTCGGGAGAAATTTAAGTATTCTTCGGGTTTAGGAATGTGTAGCTATTTATAGACTAAAATGTGATCTTTTTTAATATTTTCATTTAATTTTAGTCATACATATCCTCATCCCAGAAATAATGACAACTTCTGAATGTATGCATACGTAGCTGGATCAATTTATTTTCCAATCCACTTCCAAATGATGACTACTTTCTAATTATTTGTTAGGTGCAGGAATCCTTAGTTCTCATTTGAATTCATTCTCAGATGTTTCGGCTAACAGCAATGGTTTCCCCAAAACGATGAACCAGAAGGAATTTGTTACGTCACACACAAAATAAACACTCAAATATAAGCAGTTATATTTAACAAACGAAGATATTTAAATACATAAGATAAATAAGATGATGCACATATCAGTTCCTTTCAAATATTTTAATGTCATTATAGAATATTCGACATATTTCTGCTGAAAATCTGATACTGTCCTTTAGTTCAACGAGTTCCTTTAGTTCACTACCTTTAAGCATTCCTCGCAATTCACAGTCACATGAAGTTAGATTTGAAGAGCAGGTTAGTTAATTATTTTGTCCCCAAAATACGCTGGATGGCGAGGCCCCAAGTTTTAGAACTTTTTTTTTTTTTTCATTAAAATTCCATGTCACTTCACATTCTCCTTGGTTAGAACCGCTAGATATATATTTTTGCTTGAGTCTAATGTAAGTACTGTGAATTTGATAGTTATGGTGGCATCAGGGAATTGTCCCGTGAAGCTGCAATGTCAACAAACAACCTCACTTAACGTTATTCCTGGTATGAACTGCAGCGTAAAGTCCATAGGAGCCTGAGCTAGACGGCCGCAGATCAAGGTCGTCAACCAGGATATCTGCTACAACTCAAACAGTGCAGTCGGGATATGCAAGATAAACATCTAAATATGAGGAATCTTGTAAATAACATTAAGCTGGTTTATATGCAAAGGTTCATTGCTACTGAAAGTTATTTTGGCACTTGCATAAAAGGATCTGTACTGTTTTTCTGGAGAATACAGATTAGTTACACGGATACTTATGTTGAACAGATCTGTATAATGAGTCTTTTGTATTTTATTATTTCGATCAATTTATCTGTTAAATGTTTACGCATCGTTCGAAACTACCTTGCCTTTTGGTGGTAGTGAACCATAATTCTAAATCCAGTATCCTAGGTAAATTTGAAAACATATTCTGATATCTGATACATCACCTGAAGGATACTTGAACTACCTTATTATAATTAATGCATAGGCATTTTGCTATTGCACTTAATAAAAAGAAACCAGCAGTGCATGGAAATGTTTTAAATTCTGAAGCACCAATGACCAATGCTCATACATTTAAAAGCCTTTTTTGTAGATATATATTCAGTAGAGCCTGACCGGTGTTAATCCAGTACTTTTAAGCCAGGAAATAATGTGTAGGTTGTACCAAATATAAAAATAATAAACGTGTATTTTCATTTCCTGTTAACTTTAATATATTTTTGGTGCTGAAAGCTGGAGATAACACAGGCGGACAGAACGCTATTAACACAAGCAAATATTTTTAATGGTTTAGGAGTGTAAATAACAAACATGTGTTACAAACATGTTTGAGCTGAACGGAATACCCAAGTGGAGGTTAATGAAAACCAATGTTAAGCACTGTAACGACCATTATATATTTTAAATCTATTGAGAATAGTCCAGCATGTTCTAACAAATGTTGCTTTGCATTCGGGAGGTTCCGGTTTGAACCCTGGTGGCTTTATTACCGAACATGGGTGATACAGCCCGCCTCTGTAGCGTAGATGATGGCGTGTATACCTTAAGTTGAAGAGGTCCCGATTCAAAACTCGTTCAGATTGGGTCAACTGGATAAGGATTTTTCCCTTATCCTGAAAGACAAATGTCGGGTAACTCTAAGCTCTATGGACCAATTTCATTCGTCATCCGATATGACAACGTTGGAGGATGTAGATTAAAAATCGGCTGATAAAGTATAGAAGGTGTTTTCCTGTTTGGAAAAGCAAAAGCTGGAGTGGTGTCTTCTATCAACAGCTCTCCTCTCTATCCCATTTACTCTCACTTCGTTTCCCTCTTTCCTGTTATAGGGCGACTTCAAATAGATACCATTGTTGTAATTGATTCTCTGCTCGGACAGAATGTGGCCGTCCGTGTACGACTGGAAGGGGACCTCTGAGCCACCCTCCTGTAGCTTGGGCAGGCCACCACGAGCATACATAAGCGTAAACCTTATTCTAAGAAAAGAAAATGCTTCTTTTTGCATTCATAAGGTTTCAAAACATTTTACAATGAGATCCTGGTATCAATTGTTTTTGGGAAGGAGGAATAAAATACTTCCTTGCTGCAGGTACGTAGTAGAGATAGTAAACATTAGAACAAAACCATACAAAACCTTTTTATTTTGAGATATTCGCCAAAATGAACTTTTTAAAAAAGCTACGTCCTCCAAAGTTAAGTAATGTTGTACGATGAATGAAATAGATGAAATGATGTTCAAATGAGTCCAGAATCCATAGAGCATAGAGATAGTAGACATTCATCTTTCAGGATAATGGAAAACCCTGGAAAATAAAACTTATCCAGATAACTCAAGTTAACCGAGGTTCGAACACGGAGCCGCTTGAACGTAAGACATTTTACGCTACCGAGGCGTACAAAACGAACTAGTTTTCGTCAGTGAAACGTTTAGCAAAACTGTATTGATAACTCAGATTGTAGTTTGACTATTTTCAATCAATCCTCATCTTGTTATTTTCTGTAGAAATTCATAACTATTTCTGGAAATTAAACAATGTATAATTGTTATCTGGTGTGGGGGAAAGGAAAGCATATAACACTATGTAAGAGAATGCGAGGAGGTTGCAATGTGGAGAAAAAAAGTTTTGGAAGGAAAAATGGGAGAAAGTAGAGAAGAGGATAGTAGCTATAAAAATGTTAACGGGCATGGGGGGAGGAAGGTAAGAAGTATTGGTGAGTTCTTGCAGAAAGTAAAAGAAAAGTGGGCCAGAAATGTAAAGAATGTAAGAAAGGAAGATGAGGGGGAAGAATGGTGCTAATTAAGTAACAAGGAGGCATGTAGGGTAAGAGCTACCTGGCAGAGCAGAAGACCAGGGTATCATGTATGCCAAGGTAGCAACAAGGTAAAGACAAATAAATGTAGCGTAAAGTTGTAGTGGTGGTGGTGTTTTAGGGCCCGTCGACAACAAGGTCATTTGGGGCGTAAAGTTGTATATTGTAAAATTTATGAATATGCACATTCTAATCTAATCTAATCTGTTGTATACTATGCACACTCAGTTTACCATAAGATTGCAGACAAGGTTTAACAATTTTCACATCTCTTACTTTGTACTTTAGGCATAGCTTTCTCTAATTGTTAGTAACGTTTGTGAAAAATATAAAAAACGCAATTATTTCAAACGTGATTTCGTGTACTTAATAATAAGCGTTTGAAACTAATACTAAATATTGTGTCTTATTTTGCAACAATAGGTAGGTAATTGTCACTCAGAAATCTGCTGTATTTATGTAATACTGAATTCCAGATAACACTGAACTCAGCAGCTGTAGCTTATTTGTTTGGCATGGTTACTGTTTTCTCATGCTGTTACGTGCACGAGATACAGTCATTACTGAACACGGACGGACACGAAAGTATATGAGTTCTATAAGTAGAGCGAACACACCATAGAAAAAGCTAGATTTGAAAATTTTCCTTAGCTTTGGTGTATTTGTTTAACTTTCTATTACAGAGATTATGGCCACCGAAATCAAATTCTCTAAGGACAGATGAGATGAAACTAATGGTGAAGCTGAAAGAAAATTCTGACGTGTTGCACTTGTATATCTTTACTTATTCCGGTACAAATTGTTCTTGCAGAAATAGTTTTAATTCGTATTTCCTTGTAAGTGAGTTTAAACAGCAGCCGCTTGTGTTTCAGAGCTACGGTTAGGGTCACTAAGTAACAGGTTTGAAATTCCGTTCTCTTTGCATGGAAAAAATTTAAAAGTAAAATTAACAAATATCAACAAAAAAAAAAAAAAAAAAAAAAAAAAAAAAAAAGAATTTCCATTTGAGAAAAATATAAGTATTTAACATTAAGTACAAAGAATATCTCGGAAATGGTTAAGTATACACAAAAATCCTTGACATAAATTGTGTGCTTTAAACGGTCACACAATTTATTTATCTTGTGATGAGATTTGTATTTCTTGCATGATGTTATCACTAAATTCCTGTAGTGTACAAGGGTTAGAACTATGTTTCCTACTGGTAAACTTAAGAGGAATGAACCACATCATTTTGCAGGACATGTTGTCTCTTTGAGAGCAGAAAGTTAACATTTCCGGCCTCTCCTATATGGTAAATGTTTTAGTGCGTCGGTGTTAGCACAATTTTCGCGCGACTCAAGTTCTCTCACGCTGTGGAGTAGCCCATGGAATCGATTACCGTATGTTTTGAGTACCCTATATAACTTCCGTTACGTATATGTTTGTTTAGTATGTTGTGACCCAAAAGATAGCTAAGATTCACCTCTGAGCTTAGATATAGTTAAATTAAAAGAAATATATCTTGTTTTGCTTACCACCGGACCCAAAATTAGATTGTCTGGAAATACACTGTTTGTGTACTCTAACATTTTAGAGTGGTCTCCACAACTTTGCTGGCTTATAATACCTAATGCTCCCCGAAGCCAATCACAGAAACACTTGGGGATTATAAACGTAAGATCCCAGCCCACGTTGCAAGTATATCTGTCAACTCATTGGTCTAATGAGACAAGGGTAACCTAGCAGTACTTACAGGGTTATTCTGAACTAATTTGAATGTGGTTTCAACTGATATAAGACTTTTATGATGCCTGGGATTCCGAAAATGTTTCCGTTATTAACTGAAACTAATCTAAACTATCATCCCACTCATACTACAACATATCGGCGCGTTGGCCATAGTAGCTCAATGGTAGAGCGGCTGGACGGAAACCAGAACATCCGTGGTTCAAATCCCGGCTATGGCATTGCATTTTTCAGTCTGACTCTACGTTTCCACAATTTAGCCTACATACGGCCAGTGTGAAAGAACAATTAATTTCCATTAATTGACCTAATAGTGGTTAACTATAACTCCCGGGCCTTTAAGTACTTATATGTTGTAAGTCGACATTAAGGTGGTTGTCTCATGTGTTTACGAGTGCTCCTAAGTGGTATACAGAGAAAAACACGAGTTAGTTGGAGAATTTAATGTCATATCGGCGCGCTGGCCATAGTACCTTAATGGTAGAGCGGCTGGACGGAAACCAGAAGATCCGTGGTTCAAATCCCGGCTATGGCATTTCATTTTTCAGTCTGACTCTACGTTTCCACATGGCAACTGTGTTCTGGGATCAGGAACGGATACTGCTGATTGATTGGCTCCCTCCAAAGCGGTACTGCAATTCACTGCAACAGCTGCGCCGACGCATTCAACAACGCCGCCATCACAAATTGGACCGTGGTGTTCTTCTCTAACAAGAAAATGCACGACCACATATCATTCGCCAGATCTTGGCCACCATTCGTACTGCCACATCCTCTATATAATTACCCAATTTCGCTCCTAGTGACCATGCTCTATTCGACTCGATGAAAGAGGTCATGCGGTGAAAGAAGTTCACCACTAATGACGAAATTCATGCAGTTGTCCATCAGTAGCCCCGGGATACCCCTAAAGAATGGTTTGCTACGCAAATACGGAAGCTGACAGAACGATGGAACAAGTATTACCTGAATAATAAATAAATGGTTCCTGTAAACAAAAAATAGTTATAGTGCCAATCATTTCTGAACGCCCCTAGTACTATACCAAATATTAAGTTTGATGAATTACAGGCATTTTGACAGGAGAGTTGATATAGGCATCTTATTTTGTTTTTGATTCTGAAATAATGCTTGTTATTTGATTATAAAATAAACTATAAGTGATAAAACGGTAAGCCGCTGCAAGCGATTTTCTGATGGAGTCAATAACGGCAGAGCCTAAAGAGCAGAACTTAATACCATTGCACCGAAAATAGAGTGCTTCAATGAGGCAGTGTTTTACTCCCAGTGCAGCATCTAAATTACGTGAGCAGGAGAGAAAATTGCAATTATTCTGTTTTAGTCAGAATCACCTCAGAGGTGTTTGAATAGACAGCCCTTCTAGACCACTGCTTTTTAAGTAAATTACATATGCGTTTGGCGGATTATAAAACATCGACGCTTCAACCTTTGCGTAGGTTGTGTTTTATGAAAGTAAAATAACGCAAGTTATTCCCAGGGGTCACAGCGATAGCAACATTAGTTCAATTTACCTGCATCAATTTACATAACAAACTCTTTCGAAGTTATGCATGTAACGTGCGAGACTTGCATTTGGAAGGTCCCGTGTTCAATTACCGTTGAGCTATCTTCTGACCCTGCATTTTTATAGAATTTCACGTGTATATTTAAAATGCCACGAGGCTTCCTGTCGCCATCACCACTCATTGAATTCCTTTATCCTGTTTCGGGATTAAAATGAGTGAAATAACGGTTTAAAGTGCAAAAGCGGGACCATCATTTGCACCCAATAGGACTAAAGGTTCAGGCGAGTGGGCGGTTAGCGGAGGACAGGATCAGAGGGACCGTAGGAAGGAGTAGGCTGATGTGAGAGGTGCTGCCGACTGCAATAACTGGAGACGTTATGGACTCCACCCAGGTTGGAACCTACCCTCTCCAAATTGGTTACCTCTTGTACCATTCGTTTCATCACTTCCTCCCGAAGGTTTCAAGAAGTACAGTCGACTATCAAGTCTGCTTAGTCACCGAAGTCCTCCTTTGGCATCTGATTACACTAGACTACTCCGGTCATGCAAGGTTCTCTCATAATATACTTTCATTATGCTGTTACTTTCTCTCTACTTAACTGTAGCAGAGGAAGAAATTTTATACTGAAAATCCTACTGTTGAATAAATAAAACAAATGAAAAGGAAAATAAAGTTAAGAAAATATTTTATTTACACATTTGCAACTGTATAATTGGCCAGAATCAACAACAAAATTAAATTCAGTGCATTTAAATGCTTAATTAATATTAAATAATTGTTCGTAGGTCCAGTCATTTAGAGGAGATATAGCTGGTATTTCTTTCCTTTTTTAAATTTTCGAATACCTTGAGTTTAGGCTTTTGAAATATGCATGTCGCTCTGTCTTTCATGGCGTCATGCAAAGCAATTGCAACATTGAGTACAGCAGTTAGAGACCTGGACTTTGTACATTTGACTGATATCCTAGGTAGGGGTAGATTAGGTACAGGAGGGGACACAGACACCTCTACCCGCATGGGGCATGGGCTGCAGGAACGAACGACGTAAGCGGCAGAGACGCGCAAAGCTCCCTAACAGTAACTGGCTTGACCACCTGGATGGAAGGCATTCGGTGGCGACCAGCCCAAACCACCGAACGGCGACACAAGAGGTCCTGTCCCGTGGGAACCAGGGTAGCCCGATCTACAGTGCACGCTTGAACGGCTGTACTTTAACGTAGTCAAGAAATTCCTAATCAAAGTAAGAGGTTCTCAGCTCGAAACCCACTCCTGTCTACAGAGCTTTATATGTATAATACACATTTTATTTTATATAAAGATCCTCTACTCGTCTATGATTGAGATTTGTTCTAATCCTGAAGCTCCTAGAACACACTCGATCAACAAACACTTTCATTATTCATTTTGTTTCCCCTTCGATTTTCTGTTTATCATTCACTACAGCATTAACCCGACGTTGTAATTTCCTACAAGCATATGTGACTGCATTTTCAATATATTTTTTTACGTGTTTGCATGTTCACGTTTTTAGTACGTTATTTTGCAGTTAGCTATACTACCGGGTAGTGTGGAGGAGAAATCCTCATGGCCTTAATTCTTAACAGAGTAAAAATAAATAAATGGATCATTGCCACAATAATTTGAGGATACCAGCAAGAAGTGAGTTCAATTAAATGGAATGAGGTTCGAGCAATATTTCTAAACAGCATGCGTTAATATTTCATTTGCATTAATGTAATGAAAGTTCAAAAAAATAATTATGAGTACTACTTACGAATAAAAAGTGTCTATGAACCACCAATCTAACCGGGAAATTTTCGTGGTTTCCCTAACTTGTCAGGTTAAATACTAGTTTGGATATTTAATTCCAGTTTTGAGCTACAGGAACAGTAAAAAGTAAACCAGTGGGTAACAACAGATGCCCCTTGTCAATACAAAGATGATGAAAGGAGATAGAGTTCTTTGACCCCAAATCCCTACACGTGTACGGTATTTTTGAAAAGATGAAACCCTCACCTCCCATCACTGCCCAGGTCGACGGAGGGTTGGTTTGCGGCTTAAAGCAAATCTCAATGTTGCCTAGATATCAAAATAAAGGACGGAATTCCAGGGTGAAACACATAATTAAGCTTTACTTTGTAGCCCAAAGTTTCGCTCAGCTTCAGCTAAGTAATGAGATCTGGTCTCAATCTCTGCCCATCGCTTCATATTCCACTTGTGTTACATATTACCGGCAACCGATGAACTCCATTGTTGCCTTAAGAAATTTATAATAATTTATAGCTCACATTTAGCTGCTGAATGAATTAAATAGTAACAAACCTTACCAAACAAAAGTTAAGACCTAGGTCAAATTTAAATACATAACTTCAACTATTACATTATTACCTATATTCAGTGTACCCCGCGAAAAATGTAAAATAATTTAGTTCATGCACACCCTCTGACGTAGCCTAGAAATTCCAAATTGCAAGCCCAAGCACCATCTGTCCACCGTCGAACGACACACAGTCCTGGAGTCGTCTTTTAACACAGGGGGAGCAGAATGAGAAAAAATGGGAGAGAAGTGTGCTGTGGTAGAAAATCACAACTCCAACATTCGCCTTGAAAACTAGGATACAACCACGGAAATTTCCATGGTCAGAATGGGCATCGAATCGAACCTAGGACCTCTCGCATGCAAACGTCGCACATTACAGTGGAGCCACCTCGCTCGTGAGGCCGTATGCTCTACTACATATGTAAATGTTACAAAATGTGTAATGAGAATACTCTGGAGAAAATATAATACATTTCAGAGAAGTGTGACTTAAAAAAATTGATAGGAAGAGTGTGAGGTTGTAGACACACACACACGCGCGCGCGCACGCATGCCCTTTGGAAGATTCAAAACAGAGTGAAATCCAATATTTACCACATCAGTGATGGTGGATGTATAGAAAATGAAATATTTAGGATTTGCTGGTATGTATAGTCAATGATGATCTTATCAAAAATGACTAATCTGATTACAATTAAATAGTCACAGATCGCAATGGTTGGTTGGGGCCACCGCAAAGCCGAAGCTATGCGTGGGCAGAGACAGCTAGTCGCGCAGCACTAAACGCTTGCCGAGAGAGAGATAGAAACACGGATAGTTCCGTCTTTCTCTCCTGCGTTGCGTTTGTTATCGAACGATCGACTGTATTCTCGAACAATGTCCGGAGGGATAAAAACCCTTCAAAGTTTAGAAGTGAAGTTAGTTGTAAATAGAGCTTTTAGTGCTGTAGATGTGTGAGTTGAAGTGTACCACAGTCATTTCATTCGTTTGTTTACGTGTAGTGAAGCAGCGAGATGACCTTGAAGACTGCTGTTGTGGAAGTTACGTCTTTTTACTGCTGCAAGGGGTGTACAAATTGACTGTTTGCTGCAATAAATAGCATTTAAATTTCTGTAAACGAGACTTTAATTCTAGGAACCCACAAAGTAGTAGTAGTAACAATAATAATAATAATAATAATAATAATAATAATAATAATAATAATAATAATAATAATAATAATAATAATAATAATAATAATAATAATAATAATAATAATAATAATAATAATAATAATAATAATAATAATAATAATAATAATAATAATAATAATAATAATAATAATAATAATAATAATAATAATAATAATAATAATAATAATAATAATAATAATAATAATAATAATAATAATAATAATAATAATAATAATAATAATAATAATAATAATAATAATAATAATAATAATAATAATAATAATAATAATAATAATAATAATAATAATAATAATAATAATAATAATAATAATAATAATAATAATAATAATAATAATAATAATAATAATAATAATAATAATAATAATAATAATAATAATAATAATAATAATAATAATAATAATAATAATAATAATAATAATAATAATAATAATAATAATAATAATAATAATAATAATAATAATAATAATAATAATAATAATAATAATAATAATAATAATAATAATAATAATAATAATAATAATAATAATAATAATAATAATAATAATAATAATAATAATAATAATAATAATAATAATAATAATAATAATAATAATAATAATAATAATAATAATAATAATAATAATAATAATAATAATAATAATAATAATAATAATAATAATAATAATAATAATAATAATAATAATAATAATAATAATAATAATAATAATAATAATAATAATAATAATAATAATAATAATAATAATAATAATAATAATAATAATAATAATAATAATAATAATAATAATAATAATAATAATAATAATAATAATAATAATAATAATAATAATAATAATAATAATAATAATAATAATAATAATAATAATAATAATAATAATAATAATAATAATAATAATAATAATAATAATAATAATAATAATAATAATAATAATAATAATAATAATAATAATAATAATAATAATAATAATAATAATAATAATAATAATAATAATAGGATTTAAAATGTCATTAATTTTATATTTTATGGAATATTTCCAAACTTGATCGTATTTTAAATGAAACGGAGTACCTACACATATTATAAGTGACATACTCAGGTATGCATTCAAATCACCCGAAGGAATATGTAAATCCGATAAGTTTATCGTGCAAAGACAACATTGCTGGGTAAGTCATCCCGTAAGGCATCCGGCTGAATTCCAAACGTAGCATTGAATATTTAAAGTCCAATTCAGGTTTCCTTGTTCATCATACGGCTGTATTTTGTATATCTTTAAAATAATATAATAGTTTACAATTAACCGATACAGTATCAATGTCCAATATAAAATACGTAAATTTGATGTATGCTGATCTTTGTATTACAAAACCAGTTACCCAAAAACAAAACAAAAGAAACGAAAAGGAGAATAAAAAAAAAGAAAGTAACTAGAGAATTAGAACGATTTTATAGAACTGTGGACTTTAGAATTTCATTTATGTTAGGCTTATCTTCTCATAAAGTTTAACATTACAAAATTGCGACAAATGACAATAATTAATAAGAAAGTATATGTATAACTGGATTTTTATGTTGTTAATGGTAACTTTAATAATTTCTTCCACTCTTTATGAACACTTCATTTTGGAACCTTAGGAATGGCGTAAACTGTATAAAGCTTCTTTATGTCAAGTAGCGCCAACACAAGGAAATCTTAAATGTATCTCATAATCAGAAAGAGCTATTCCTCAAGTATGTTATAACGTTTTGATGGATATGTGAACTTGGGAAGCAGGTCCTCCTTATGTTCCAGTTTGGCTCCTGTATGGCATATCTTTTGTGGTTTGTGTATGTCAAACTTGTTTGCATTTCTTTAGGACAAACTTTTAAGGGCTCTTTGGTGAACAGTGATAACTAAGAATTCATGAGATGCAGCAGACATTTGCTATTGCAAAGATTCCAGCTGTGCCAGTTATGTCATGCAATAAAACATAAAAAAGTTGGCAAGAAACTAGCAGTGACAGCTTAATACTACAAAAAAGGTTTTTTAAGTTCTGGCATTTCCATTTCCCTGTCATTTCCTAAGTCTTCCGCAATTTGATCCTGAGCTTGCTCGGAGTACAAAATAGTTTCTCTTCCTCATTTCCTATCACTGAACTACACCTTTTCTGAGCTACCGGGATCTATAAACAAACTTAAAGAAGTGATCGGTATCATACTCTTTAAATTACTGAAAGATTAAACACGATTAACAATCCCCTTGCACTTGAACACAAACATTGCAGTTATAAAACGATTTGTTGACAAAGAAGGTCTTGATATAAAGTTAAAAATGCTAACGTTTAAAATTAAAAGTTAGTTAAATTTTATCGTATAGAATATACATAGATAGCCATGATGTAACACTTCAGCAAACCACCAGGAAAATAAGTGTTTAGAAAGGACGCCGATCACGTGTTACATTTGTTTCCTTACTTTATTAAATACTATGGATGTGCATATAATGCAACAGTGTCAGAAACCTTGGATAACTTTTATTCTAATTTTAGGGATGTATGTACCAATGTTTCTGGATGCCAAATCATTCTAATAACCAAAATATAAGTTCTACTTTGCTTCATTTACATTTATTTTGAAAGTTCGTTTGCAGCGCATGCTAAATAATTGTATAAATTGAGAAAACAACTAAAATTAGAAATTAGTGAGACTAATATTGTATACTATCCTAGAAGATTATTGTTCTGCTGCTAACACACTATTTGAAGAAATTAACCTGGTGGTTTGGGACAGCAGAATCTTATTTCGCTGCATGTGTTAAGGGTTTCTGCATTATACAGAAAATATATTATAGGTTTTACGTTATTAAATAATTGGGACAGAAAGAAAGCTCCATGGACCCTGGACACATTTGAGTAACATTTTACCCATTTCACTCACCGTCCGATATGACTTAACGTTGGTGGACGTAACTTACAAAACAAAATGTCATCTGACACATGTGGTCCCACAGTCCTTCCATTACATCCCCCATTGATTCGATCTGATTATACCACCCATAAATATTATTGTCTCTTTGGGTGTTAAGAAAAAGTCTTTGCATATACGCCCGGAGAAAGTAATCGATAAATGTTTCACAAATTACAAAATACAAAAAAGGATTATATATGAGTTGCCATGTTTTAATAATTTGTTTCCGCAGAAAAAGAAGTATAAATTTAAAGCCACTATAATCATTTGTGTGCATCCAATACTTAAGTTAGAAATATGCCTACATAATAGATACTTTCTTCATACTGTTTCCAAAGATAGGATTTAATAATTTGGATATTTTATTATAATTGTGTATATGACTTTAGCTATTGTATCATTTGAGATAAACGAGATGCAGTTTACGCCAAAATTGAAATAAATCATATTTAGTAATACATGTGTCTTGACTACAGTGTCCATAGACGTGCCTCTAATTAGTTGAAGCCAATCCCGTTTCAAATTACGAAACGTGGACATATTTTATTTGTTCTAATAGTGGATATTAATTATGATAAGCCAATTTTATCATATGCTTTTTACTGAATTTTTT